>CADCXT010004367.1:0-26812 GCA_902806775.1 Microtus agrestis | reverse complement strand
CAATGCATGATATTTAACACTCAACTACAGGGGGCATATTAGATATGTGATTATCTCACATCACAAGATTTGTTTCACATGTTGTATCTCTTTTATTACCCAACCTTAGCCAAAAGGTAAGGATGATGTTTTCAAAGTGTTTGCAAAATATTTGTACTGAACACAAAGTTGGTAATGTTAACCGTGGGGCAATTTTACTTTTCTTTAGATTTAAAATAGGCTTAAAAGGAACACAAGTTGATTCTTGGAACCTGGTTACAGGGGAGATTTAGATGCCCTTTGAGAAGTTGATTATATAATGAGTTATATGTATACGCCCTCTTGCGCCCTTGTTATCTCAGGCAAATTGACTTTTCTTATAAAGCTCCAGAGTTAGCCTAGAGTACCATTACTCCCAAGCACTGTGATTTGGTGCCTCAGGTCTTCCACCAGTTATTGCAGAAGCAATATGTTAACATGCCCTGTACTTACAAGTGAAGTGGGAAGGAAAGATCAGCTTAACCGAGGTGTCATCAAAGGAGGTAACTGACTCAAATCCCTCTCTAATCCCTAATACCGGACCTTCAGAACCTGAGACCTCCTAGTCCACTCCTGGAATCACGGATTTGTCAAGCGTTTTTTGTTTTTGTTTGATGCTGGGTATCTTATTCCATGCCAACTTGATCGTCACTATATAGTTGAAGATATCGCTGGAAACTCCCCCGTCCTCCTGCCTCCACTTCCTGAGTGGAATTATGCAGGGCATGTCCTCATAAGCCTCATTAATGTGGTACTCAACATTGAAAACCTGCTGTGTGTGTATATCTCCAGGGCATGCTACCAATTGACTCTATATTCAACCCTCTGACTGTTTGTAGTGCCAAAAGTAAACCAGTGGCTACACAGTGCCTTTAATCTCAGCACTTGGGAGGTAGAGAGGCAGGCAGATCTCTGGCAGTTCTAGGCTAATGTCAAAAAAAATCAGAATATATAACAAAAGTTGCCAGTTGAAACTGTTCCTGTATAGTAGTATTTCCTAGTATGGAGGTATCCAAATTCGAACTTCCTCATCAAAATATTACTAAACACTCTGGCATCCTAAGATGGCATCCTCCAATAGTTTAGTAAAGGCTGAGAAATTATTTATAGATATAAATAATAATAAACATGGAAAATAAGTAAATAATATTAAACATCATATACTAGTTGCTTTCATTTTCATGTGTGAAAATTCTCTGATTCAGCTTAAGGAATTTTTATTTTATTTTTAATTTTTTTTTAGCTTAGGGCTTAAAGTGAAATTGAAGAAGTAAACCAAGAGGAGGTTGAAGCAGTGTCTCTGTTAGTCCTCTGAGAGTGAGGAGAAGCTGAGGATAGAAACCATGGTTTCCTGCTCCCATCCACTCTCTGCCTCCCCCTATTCCACCTCTTGAAAGTGAGACAGAGTGTGGGTCCCCACCCAATTCAATATTTTGTTTTTGTTTGTTTCTTTTTTCAGATAGGGATTTCACTGTAGAGCTCCTGCTCTCCTGAATCATTTTCAGACCAGGCTGGCCTCGAACTTGGGTAGAGATCCACCAGCTCTCTGCCTCCTGAGTAAGCGGGGATTTAAAGGAATGTGTGTTACTACTGTCTGGCTTCCAGTTCAGCCAACATATTTTGGAGTCAAATGCCATACACTGGGATCAAGACTTAACCAATTGTAGTGAGTTCCTAAAAGTCAATAATATTTTCTTAGGCTTGTTCTAGTTTCTGGGAGGATGGTCCTGCAGAGGTATACTAACGTTGGAATGAAAAGACTGTCTTTGCCCTAGTAAATTTTAGTATTCAGTAAGATCTTGCTGCCTCTAGACAGGAATTGAAGGAATTCACTTCAACAAACCCCAGTTGTAACCTGTAATAGGCAGCTGACACACTGTGAAAATGCCACCCTTGGAAGTATAAGCGATACCCTAGGAGCTTCTATTAGCAATTGATTGTGAGTGACCCCATGCCTGCCTTTAATGAGATAGCCAGCTCAAAGAACACAAGCAAACCTATATTGAAAAGTTATTCTCACCAAAATAATGAGCTTATCTCTACGTGGTGGTTTGAATAAGAATGGCCCCTTCAGGCTCCCTGCAATTGAATACTTAGGGACTGGTGCTATTTGAAAGGATTAGGAGGTGTGGCCTGTTGAAGGAAGTGTGTCACTGGCTTGCTGCTTTCAAAGCCCAAGCCAGCCTAGAGTCTCTCTCTCTTCTTGATGTTGGTGGTCTCCAGATGTAGAACTCTCAACCCCAGTATCAGCATCTGTCTGGCATGCCACCATGCTTCTCACCATGCTGATATCGGGAACCAAACCCTGAGCCTGTGCCAGCCCCAGTTAAATACTTTTATATAAGAGTTACTGTGGTCGGGCTGGAGAGATGCTCAGAGGTTAAGAGCACTGACTGCTCTTCCAGGTCCTGAGTTCAATTCCAGCAACCATATGGTGGCTCACAGTCATCTATAATGAGATCTGGTGCCCTCTTCTGGCATATAAAATGATACACGGAAGGAGTGTTGTATACATACAATAAATAAAATAAATTTAAAAAAAAAAAAAAAAAAGAGTTACTGTGGGTCATGGTATTCCTTCAGCACTGACAGACCAGGACACCTCCTGCCCCTCCCAACTGGGGCCCTGCAGGCGTCCCCTCTGGAAAGACTAATGAATGACTACCTTGAACCACTGTATGCCCAGGTGGCACCGTCTCCCTTCTCCAGGAATGGGAGCCTGCCAGGAATGCAGTTTGATTAAATCCTCTTTCCTTTTCCATTGCAGATCATCAGTAACCACCCCAGCCCATGTGTCTGTCACCTGCCTGTCAATGACTTCTTTTTTCCAGCAGGGCACTGTCTACAGCTTAAATGACTACAGTTGCCTGCTTCATTTGGGATCTGACAAGGAATGATCTGTGAAAATCTAAGCTACTGTTGTTTGGGTAAGCATTTCATTTGTTTAGGAATGTATTTGTATTTTTTGTTGTATGTAACAGCAAATTGGTGGTAGACACTGGAGTTCTTTTTGTTTGTTTTGTTTTTTGCAATAGGGTTTCTCTAAATAGCTTTGGAGCCTGTCCTGGCACAGCTCTGTAGGACCAGGCTGGCTCTAACTCCCAGAGATCTGCCCGTCTCTGCTTCCTGAAAGCATGGGGATTGTGGCATGCGCCACTCATTGCCTAATAGACACTTGAGTTCTTTCACACTCAGAGGTGGTTGTTAGAGACAGTGATTTCGCACCATAGTCAGCCTTGCTGGGCCAAGGTATCGTATTACCAACCGCAACAGCACGTTCTATCCTACCACTGAGCTTTCATGCAAAGAACCGAACACTTTATTATCCTTTAATTTTTTTCTTAATGCAAATTTGACGGGATGACTTCCTCCCTCCTTCCTTCATATTATCCTGCCTGTTTGAGATGAGTGGTCATTGACCGGGGAGGTAAAGTCTGAGTCTGAATGAAACTTGGTCTTCCTTGGAAGAAATGAGTTTGCTCCTGATATTCACGCCTCTCTGGGACTACATAATAACACACACACACACACACACACACACAGGCCTGGATATAGTCATAGTAGTTCTAAATCCAGTTTGTACCAGTTTCATAGAGAGAGGTGTATCTGGGGTTGTTTAAAATCAGGCCCAGATCCATCAAAGGTTTTTTTCTTTAAATGTGTGCCTGCTTCCTTGTTAACTGCTGTACCATTTATTTTGTAAGATTTTCACGTTTCTGGAAGGAAGTCAGGGAGTAATGGCCCATGAGCCATTTCAACCTTTTGCAAGCCCCAGGGGGAAGCTCTTCTGTGAGAGTGTATTTGTACCTCCCAGTTTAGCTTGAGAACACCCCACCGCCACCAGAACTGGAATTTCCCAGAATCTCACCTGAGAAAAGGAAATGGCAGGGAAGTTTCCTGCCAGGTAGAGGAGGACATGTGTCCCAAGAAGAGATTTCATGTGAGACCTGATTAGCTGGTTAGCTCCACTTTGCCTGGAGCCCTGGAGTAGTGACAGGCTGCTGGTGGCTGACTTCATCTTGGGTGGGCACTGTTTGAGCTGATCATATCTCTGTGAATTCTTTTGCTTAAACCTAAACCTCACGTCAAAAGTATGAAGATGGATTTTCTGGGTGCCAGAGGCGTGCAGTATTGGCTTTCTTTTTAGTTTGGGAGTTCTTGCAGACCTCTCTGCTGACCAGGACCGTGTGGCAGGCACACTCTGTAATAATTGCACTTGAAAAGAGGAAACAACAGACTCAGGGCTTACACAACAGTGAGTTCCCGAGGTCGTCTTGCTATGGGACTGTCTCAGCCCTCTTTTTTTGAAAAATGTAGAGATTGAGATAATTTTAAGGATTTACAGACTCCCTCCCATATAAATTCATCCTAGGAGCCCTGTGGTTGAAAAATTCTGCTTGGGAAGCTGGCATGGTAGTACATACCCTTGACCCCATCCAGCATTTAGGAAGTAGAGGCAGGCAGATTCTAAATTCATGCTACACCCTGGTTCCTGAGCAAGTCTCCAGGACAACTAAATAGCTGTACAAGGAGAAACTCTCTCTAAGAAAACAGAAAAAAAAAAAAGCAAAGCATATAAAGAAGGAATATGGAAAGAAAGAAAAGAAAAATTCTGAATGAGAGACTGAAGATAACTGGTAAAAAAGTACTCTGGGGTCCTCATGTGTTTTTTTTTTTTTAAATATTTATTTATTATGGCCACAATATTCTGTCTGTGTATATGTCTGCAGGCCAGAAGAGGGTACCAGACCTCATTACAGATGGTTGTGAACCACCATGTGGTTGCCGGGAATTGAACTCAGGGACCTTTGGAAGAGCAGGCAAATGCAAGCTCTAACTTACCGGTGCCATCTCTCCAGCCCTGTCCATGTGTTTTTAACCCTGGACACATACTGGAATTGTGCAGAGATGTTTAAAAAGTGCGGTGTCTGTATTCTTCCAACAGAAGGAACTGGTTGTGTGAAAACTGGGGCACTGGGAAAGCTTTTGAGATTCACACTATGCTCAGACAGGACCCAGCTGCTCCCAGGATGGAGCTTGAGCCTGTGTGAGAAGGATGAGCAAGGCCAGCCAGAATACCAAACACAATAGGGGAACCATCCTTGCCTTGAGAGCGTTCCCCTTCACTTGGAAACTTCTAGAAACTGTCTCAAAGGTAAAGGTGTTTTTGAGCAGTATAGCTGACAGCAGAGACACTTCCTATGGCTCAAGAAAGAGTATCTGCAGCGTTGAAGGGACACAATATGAGCACAGCTAAATATTGACCTCTCCCCAAAAAAACCCAGGCAGAGAGTGTAAGCCCATGCGAATGAAACCCTAAGTGTGAGCCTGTAATGGGGCCCAGAGGCTGAAGGAAATTCTTAGAAGGAAATACCGTCACAAACAACAGGGAGGGTGTGGTGTCTTAGTCAGTCTCTATGGCTGTGAAGAGACACTCATGACCATGGCAACTCCTTTTTTATTGCAGCTTTAAAAAATCTTATTTATTTTTATTTTTATGCTGCATTGTTTTGCCATGAAGTAACTTTGTAAGTGGAGTTACAAAGGAGGCTGCCATGTGGGTTCTGGGAATAGTGGCCTGGAAAGTAGCCAGAGCTCTAACTGATGAGTCCTCTTCCCCATTCCCAGGTTATTTATTTATTTTAGAAGTAGGCATGTTAAGAACAAAAGTCCTAAGTGCAGCTATCTTGCCTTTGTTCATTTATCTATTTTATGCATCCATAGACACTCTTTAGTGCGTAGACTCCCTTTAAACCTATGCTACTTACTACCATTTGGAGAGGAGAAGCAGCAACAAACAACACCCTACTACTCAACCAAAAGGAAGGGAAACTGGTGTTGATTTGGTGCACTCCTGTAATACACCAACACCTGAGGCAAGAATATCCATCAGAAGTATCATTCTCAACAACTTCATGGTAGAGTTCAAGGCCAACCTGGCTTACACTGTGACCTTGTTGAAATAATACAAGACAGGTGGAGAAGAAGACCTTCCTGCTAAATAGCTATTAAACAGCAATTTACAACCTTGGGCCATTGTCACTAAAGAGATTTAAAGTGGATTAAGCACAAAGGAGGTAAGATACAGTCACAACAAAATCTCTAGAAAGAATACATCTCCTGGGAAGAGAAAGAAATAATAAAAAGTAGGAAAGAACTGGGCGCACATATGCAACTCAGTAAGTGGGCAAACCTTTAGGACAACAGCGACAAAGAAAAAGAACTACAACATTCAGCATAACAAGGACAAGTGATAGGCCTGGAGTTAGCATAAGACACTCCCAGTACTCAAGTTCTCAGCACAAAGGAGTGTTTATTTGCCCCAGAGAACAAAGAGCAGAGGAATAGCAGACAAAAGTTTGCATGTGAGAACAAGCAAAGAAGGGAAAAGGAACAAGGAAGAGGGAAAGTGGGGACAATATTTGCTCCAGAGGGACAAAAGACTGCCTCTACTTAAAGGAACAGACATTAGTGGCCAGCTTTAGGACTGCACCCAATGGTTCTTAGCAAGGTGGGAGACATGGGGAGTGGCAAGGCCTGCCTGCCAGAGCCCATGTTTATATGTATGGGCTTACTTGTATTCTTCAGAAAAATTAAACCAACAAAACTGCAACTATCTCTCAAAATAACCCTAAAATGTTAATTGTTCAATTAATAATCAAACATAAAAAAAAACTTGATGGAATTAACACACAGGTTTCTCTGTGTTTAAGCAGACACACTTCAAGGCCGAGAGAATAAGAAATTGGAAGATGGAAAACCTCTAAGTGACCAAAAGCAAGAAGTAGGGAGGAGAGTCATTCTTATGTACTGATTTGAGTAGAGCATTTGGAAACCAAGTTGGAAAAGAGGTAAGAAAGTAATAGATGTAAAATAAATACAAGCTTTTCAGTGACTACATAACGGTTAGAAGTAGCAGCATTACTGCATGCTGGCATACTTGATGCTCATCAAAACAAACAATGCTGGACATAAAGAGAAGATACATTCCTGATAGGTTACAGGATTCTCCATCTTCCACTCTCATTGACTGGGGCATCCAAACAAATCAAAAAAAAGGGAAACTTCATGACCCAAAACCATATTCTATATACAAAGGGACTTACTTTGATAACTATGAAATTCCACTCTAGTTGTAGGAACACATATTTTAGCCTGAGAAGCACATATGAAATTTTTCGTGTAATCAGACCTCAAATCAAGCCTTAACGAAATATAAAAACTAGAAAATGAGCCTCCTGTCTCGCCAGTATCATAGTGGAGTAAACTCAAAGTGACAGGTAAGAGAAAGTAAGGCTGAGACTTCAAACAAAACACACGGTGATTTGGTAAAAATAAACTATTGGATGGTCAATAGGCCCTGGAGAAAGTAGAAGGAAACAAAATAATTGGTAAAACTGGAAGTGGAAGATAAAACATAATTTACCAGAATATGTGCGAGCACAATAAAGGTAGTCCTAAGAGGGAGGAAGGCATAGCTGCAATTTCCTAAGCATAAAGCAAGCTCAGAAAAAACCAGAAAACCAGAAAACATAAGGGCATGGATGCTTTTGATTCCAGCACTTTGGGAAGTCTCCAGATCAACCAGAATCTTACAGCAGTGAGACTTCTTCAATGTGGTGTGTGTGTGTAAAGGTGCGTGTGTAGTGAAATACAATAAGATGACAATAACTTACCTGGAAGGAGGGACCTCCTATTTGGAGGGAACTGCCTCCTTGAGATTGGCTCTGGCCTGCGGACAACATCTTGGTGGCTTTTTTTTTTTGATTGTGAAAGATGTGGAGGGCCTGCCATTGATGGGTAGATGGGTCTGTCTGTGTGGGAGGGCAGCTGAGTGCTTGTGCATAGGAAGGCAAGCCAGCAAGCAGTATGCTTCCGTGGTCTAGGTGGTGTGCGTTGGTGTCTCCCCAGGGTTCCTGCTTTGAGTTCTTTCTTCGAAGTTCCTGATGATGGACTATAATTAGTAAGATAAAATAAACCCTGTTCTCCCTATCTGCTTTTACTGGTGGGTATGAGCCTACATAACAGAACGCAAACTAGGACAGGGACAAACCAGTACCAATAGTTGAGAAAGCGAGTTAGGAAAGATTGTGGGCTAAAGCAATGAAGGGACTGGAAAACGAGACAAAAGCATAGCGGTACAGAGTTGGTTCTTTTTGGAATAGAAAAAGTTGACAGACCTTTAGCTAAGCTAAACCAAAAAAAAAATAAGAAGGGATTCAAGTTTAATGAAAACTATGCACGAAAATAAGGTTGATGTTGCAAATTATATCAATTGAATTCAGAGAATCACTTCAAAGTTCTAACACTTTTAATTCTCACCTATGAGGCTTTTGTAAGTCAGGTGTAACTCCACAGAAACAAAAACAAAAAGTGAGAATGTATGTGTCTGAGACTTCTGTGCAGCCTATAGTATGAGATCACCATAGCCAGCTGTGCTTTTAGTTTTGAATGAGTGGAATTGGATTAAAGTTGCAGTTACATATCAAAATATCAATGTAAATTGATGTTTATAACATCTAGCAAAATCAGCTAAGGAAGTTTTAAAGCTCTGTTGCTAAAGGGCACGATATTGGAGATCTCTTATTGGGAGAGATTTCTAGCCAAGGAGTCCTAACGGTGGAGGAGCTTTCCAATAAGTGTTTGAACGAGGTTTATTTGAGGCTGCAAAAATAATGAGCTAGGCTCTGTTGGAAATAGGTTTCCCTCAGATTCTTTTCAAAGGAAAATGTCTTGCTCCTGTCTGCCTGCGGTCTCTCCCCTTGCCACAGAGAGTTGTGACAGGTACAAATTCTGACCAAGTGACAGTGACTTTTGAGGAAAATGGAGGACAAACATGCTTATTATGGCGTGGACAGGAAGGGTCAAAATCATCTGTGACCCAGCTCTTTACTTAACTTCCAAATAATAGAATTGATCCACAAAAGGTAATCTGTGAAGCTAGAGTTAGCAAACGGTGACATTTTCTAATGGGTCAGAGGAGAGGTTGGAAACCTCGAGATGTTTGCTGGGCAGGGAAGTCTCCGGTTACAGTCCGCAAGCTTGTGCTACAGATGGGGGCCTGTGCTACCACAGCGCCTGTCTCTCCTCTAAACCTGTGTAGATTTGTCGCAGTATGAGTCTATCATCTATTACCTGCTAATGATGGAGGATCAGAAAGTAAAGCAGTCTTGTTCCACTCAGGAGGGTGGAAGAGCTGATTTTGAAGGGCTACCATCTGATATTACTACAATCTTTATGAAGCTTGTATAGGTGGTAGAGTGAGGTACCACTAGTTCATGAAGATCAAGCTAATGAAGTACTCTCCTTTGACTAGTGTCTAAACTGGAGCCTTCTCGGATGTGGGCTTTAGGGGGCCATCGGCTTTGAAGACTGCACTTCAAAATCAGTTAGTATAGTCCAAGTTAGTGGAGGCAGACAATCCTAAAACTGACGGAAGCTCCTCCTCATATAAAGAGAATAGTGGGTAGAATAAGATAATACTGTCGCCATATCATCTAATTAGGAGACTTCACTTTAAATCTTCTAGCCTAAGGGCAGTAGGCTTTGATGAGGAAGCTACCATAAGTACTTAGGATCTTTCTTTTAAAGGTTCATGCGCTCAAATTGATACAGCCTAGGGGTGGCTATTGCATAAAAGGGATTTCATGTATTTGAATGTCTCCTCTCTCTCCCTTTGTCCTCCCCAGCCTTGTTGTCTAGAGGTTCCTCCCCATCTTTCTCCTCCTTTGTGTGTTTACGTTGAGGACAGAAGAGCCTGTGGGACTCGGCCGCTCCCCACCCGAGGAGATCCCTTGAGTTTCCTGGTACCTTGTTCCCTCCCTGAGGTTAGGGCGAAGGAGGAAGGGGGAACCCAGAAGAAGAAAGACCTCACATGCCTCTACTGATGTCCATGTAGCTGTGACACCCTTTGTGACCTTTGATGAAAATGTCTTGCTTTGCCTACCTAAATTGGAATTCAATATCCAAAGAGAAACCTCTAATGAGTATATTAACCCTCACATCAGGGAACAGACCTATTTCTAAGTAAGTCATTAGGAGGCAGAGAGAGTCTTGCCTCCTGGTGAATGGAGCCTTTATTGGCTCTCTTGTAGCTATCCTCTCTGAACTTTTCCTCATTACTTTACAATCTGCCAATCCATAATGCATTTCCTCTATCTAGATGTAAAGAAGCAGGCCTTGACAGCATCCAGGTGGTGAACCTCCTGATGTAGAGAGGGGTAGCAACATGGCTGTAGTTGCCCAGACTTAGGAGAGCTTATGGAGTGGTCTCGTAGTCTGTATGACATCGACAGCCAGAAACAGAAAAAGGTCTAAGAGACCTAGGGAACGAGAAGATAACTGTAGAACTCCTTCCATTTTGCCTGCTAGGCTATACGGCAGTATGGAAAACCAGACTAAAATCAAGGGTAACATGGTGGAGTATGTAGTCTGAGGTGTAACAAATGTGTAAAAGAACGCTATGCTCAGCTAAAGAAAAGCCAGACTGGAGATTGCGGGTACTTAAGATTCCTGGAGTTCAGCGCCCACCTCTTCTCACTCATGCTCAAGCGCCTTGGTCTCAGGGGTCCAGGGCATTCAGGGTTTATAGGTGGGACCTCACTTGCTTTCCTAGAGTTGGGCCCTCAGCTACTGCCTGTCTAAAGGAGCCTCCCACATCTAACTCATCCCAAAGTAAGAGGGAGTCTCTGAGCACCAGCCTTGCTCCAGACACGAGCGCTGATGTACATACGGGTGTAAAACACACGCCACTTACGCATGCACGTGCACTCAAGGCCATATACTTCACATATACACAGATTTAAAAAGATGGGATTTTATTAGGCTAGTTGATTGTCAAGCTAAAGAGTTCCTAGATCTTACAACTGATGTCGAGGTAGCATCAAGACAAACCCATGGGGGGGTTTTGGAGATATGGCTTCGAGTGGTTAAGAGCACTGACTGCTCTTCCAGTAGAGGACCCATGGTCGGGTGCACCCCAACCAGATGGTAAACTCACAACCTGCTCCTGGAAGATCCAGTTGCAGGTGGGAACCTGACAGGGCAATCTGATACTTTAATGGCACATCAAAATAAAGTCTAAACCATAAAATATTAAAAAAAAGACAACCCATGTTGTGGGTTCTGATTTATGAGGAAAGAATACTCATGGCCCCAGTTCAGAGTTATTGTGAAGTTCCTACATATCATCCTCAAATGTATTTCAGAAACTTTTAGTTGATTAAGCCAACAACTGATCGGGTTTAGGGGAGGCCTTCTGCTTTCTTTGTTTAGGACATTCTAACATGAGTTTCATGCAGAGATAAACTAGCACATGATAAGCCGACGACAATGGTTATTAGCTATCTGGCACATCCTAAGCCTAGCCGTAAGCTAGCAGCATAAAACCCCTAGGTGATAACTAGGACAAAAAGTTAAAGTTCAAGAGAAAGATAGATTTCTAGCCTAGCTTGAGCAGAGCCTCTGTATTGGTGTGTCTTTCCTTTACTGCACGTATCTAGCTGTGTACAAAAATACACAAAGAAGTTCCTGTTTACAATAACCCAGAAAAGAGCTGCTGAGAGTTTTCAAACCACTGCTACATCGAGGGAGAAAAATGCTCTCAATAGTTCTCTGATGATGAAGTAACCTGAGTTCTGGAAAACACAGGAAGACTCTCGATAGAGCCAAGGCTCACCTCTTCAAAGAAAGGAGCTTAGCCTCTGAAGCTAAGTTAGGGACAAGATTTCCACTTCACTGGTAGGCAATGTGAATAAAGTCCCTGTGGTTGGGAACAAAAACTGAACCAGGGTCCACAGGTAAGAACACTAGCTGCCCATAACCAACTGGGCCAATCCCTTCAACTCCAAACGAGTTGTTCCTAAGCCTCACGGTGAAGTTTAACACCAAACAGGACTGGAAGTGAGACATTTCCTAACATCAACAAATTTTCCAGCTATTTGGACAAAGACCATGATGCACTCTTTATTCTTGGTATTAATTTCTGCAAAGATAGCCTCAGAGCTGAATATAAAGCTTTATCCAGATATAATAACACCTGAGAGAGGGTGAGCTCATTAACACAAAAAAAACAAAAACGCCCCTATAAGATTGAACTGTAGACAGGTCTGTAGGGCATTTTCTTTCTTCTTCTTTCTTTCTTTCTTTCTTTCTTTCTTTCTTTCTTTCTTTTTTTTTTTGGTTTGCTGAGGTAGAATTTCTGAGGCTTTGGAGCCTGTCCTGAACTAGCCTCTGTAGACCAGGCTGGTCTCGAACTCCCACAGAACCGCCTGCCTCTGCCTCCCGAGTGCTGGGATTAAAGGCGCAGCCACCAGCTGCCCGGCCTATAGGTATCTTTCTTAATCAGTGTGATGGGGAGGCTCCAGCCCATGGCGGGTGTGCTGAGTTGCATTGGCAGTCCGGGTTCTCATGAAACAAAGGGAAGTTGAGTAAATGACGAGAGAGGAAGTCAGGGGGAGAACAAGTACCCTCCATGGTTTCTGCAAATATTTGTTCCTGCCTCCAGGTTTCTTTGCTCTACTTGTGAGTTCCTGTCCTGACTTCCTTTGATGATCTACTGCGATAGGAAGCAGCAGCTGAACAAACCCTTTCCTCCATAAGTTGCTCCACTTGGCCATGTTTATCACAGCAATAATAACTGTAAATTCATGACAGCAATTATAGGAGTTATTGTTCTTCCTGGTTCACAATGGCCATCACCTGAAGGAAAATGGGTTTGCTCTAGGTGTGGGGGAAGTCCTTCTGTCTATGTGTTGCTTTTATCTGGTTGACAAATAAGGACGTTTTTGGGTCAGTGGCTTTAGCATGGGGATAGTGCAAGGTAGGAAATCTAAACAGAAAGAGGGAGGGATAAAGGGAGGAGTCAGAAGAAGTCATGTAGCTGCCAGAGGAGACAGATGCACTCGGGAACTTTACTCCGGTAAGCATGACATGTGGCGACATGGTCAGATCAATAGAAATGGGTTGATTTAAGATGTAAGAGCTAGCTAGGAATATGCTGAACGCCCATTAAGGACAGTATTGGAAATAATAGAGTTTCTTGGGGTGATTATTTCAGGGCTGGGAGGCTAGGGAATAAATAAAGCCCCGATTACAGCTTTGGCTTGGCAGCTTTGAGGGGGCTCCCAGTACCTCTCATGGTAAGCAGGCATGGGGGCAGAGGCTAAAGTTCCTGGTCACATTGTATCCCAGGGAGTCCAGGGCAGCAGGGTGGGGAAGGAAGCTGGTGCCTCACCCACCTTCTTAGGCTCCAGCCCTCCCAGGCCTTAGCCTCCGTGTGGGGTGGAACCTCACTCATATCTCGAGAGGATCGCTCCTCATCACCAAGCCGCTCTGGAGCTAAGCTCCTCTCATGAACGGGCTGTATCTCCTGGGTGATTTTCAACGACCATCACGGTGGGCAATCAAATGAACCATTACAGTGTGAGACTGCAAGCAGACTTCTGGTGTTAATGCCACAATGTCTTCCTAGACTTCAGATAGATACCACATCCAGGCTTAGAATCCTGATACTTGGGTCCAATCTGCTACAAATTGAGGACCCTTTCAGAATACTCCTTTCCTCTCTGCAGGTTTGATGATAACCTCTCTGGAATGGTTTATAGTATTCCAGAAACAGTGTTTGCTTTTATAGGCCTTGCCTTAAAAGCTTGGCACATGAAGCACCAAATGAAGAGGTGATATCTAAAAGGATGCAGCGGAGCTGGCAATGCACGCTCCTCTTCCTCAAGACGCGGCCCTGGGCATGGCCCTGGCATGCCCTCTGGCACTCCTCCCTGGTGCAGGTTTATGCCTGCCATCTGGAAGTGCTCCAGCCTTATCTATTTCTGGTGCATTTGAGTGCGTCCTGTTGCATTGGCAGGCCTGATTTGGCTACATCACTTTAGCCATTGGTAATTGAATTCAATCTCCAGCGTGCTTTCTGGTAGATGTCTGGGGTGGGGCTGACAGTTTCAGCCTCCTGTAATGGCTAGCTTTAGGCAACGCAACTCTCGAAATTAACTAGAAAGCCCACTAAGGGGCTACCTCATAGCATAAACTCAAATGCAGCTTGCAGATTAATCATCAGGGCATGCTCATGTTGCTCAGGGAACAAAAGACAGAGATCCAATCCATATTTCTTATTCGTCCTATCAGAACAGACTAAAGTGCCTCCCTCCCGCTTCTAACCACAAATCCTCATTAGCTAACACACCATGTTCAAGCCAGCAGACTTATAGATTCGAGCTAGTAATCACAGCCACAGATATACAGCCAAAAACACCCACACATATTTGCAAGCTAATCTTCTTTGATAAAGCTAGAGGAGGCCAGAGACAGACGAAGAAACTGTTAATTTAGCCTCATTAAAGGTGTTCTCTCCATGCCAGCCAAGTGTTCCATGTTAGTACCAGTATTCTATTGGGGTTGGACAAGAGGCTCCACTGACCACAGCAACTTTTTATAAAATGAAAGTATTTATCATTGGGGATTTTGAGAGTTTCAGAAGCTTAGTCTATTATTTATTTGGTAAGAGAATCATGGCATCGTGACAGACAAGACACGTGCCAGAGAAGAAGTGAGATCCTGCATCCAGGAGTCACAGGCAGGTAGCGAGAGATAGTGGGATTTTATTTGGACTTTGGAAACCCTCAAAGTCCACCTGTAGAGCCAGGCTTCTCTATCAAGGCGATATTTCCTAATCCTTTTCAAATGGTGCCATTCCTCGGGACTAAGCTAATAAACCTAGTTAGCCTCATGGATTAGGAAAAATAAATAATAAATCATCCAAACCACTACGCTCCTGACTCTATAGGCTTGAAGCCATGATATAATGCAAAATGTAATTAGTCCAACTTCAATCTCTTGCAATCTATCATAGGTCTCAAACAAGATTTAAAAATCGGAAAGGTCTGTAAAGTCTCTTCGAGACTTAAAGGTAATCCCCTCACTGCACACTTCCTGTAAAGTCAAAAAATAGAGACTGCATCCTTTCCAGCATAACGGAATGGATGAGACATTACCATCCGCAAAAGGGAGTGTAAGGTGCCAGAGAGAGAGAGGCATTGACGCTTAAGCAGGTTGAAAACCAGCTGTCAATCTCCTACTTATTTCACGCTCTGCTGACTCCAGCACGCTTCTTCTCTTGGGTGGTGTGCCACTCCTTGTTAGCAGTTCTCTTGGGCAGTGTATCCCTGTGATTGGCAGATTCTGGCATCCTAGTCTCCCAGGCAATCCAGGCTTCATTTCCAGAAGTCACACAATGAATGCCGCCTCTAGCCTTCCACCTAGGGACACTTCATACTAAGGTTCACCTCCCATTAGCCTTCCTTAGTCAAGAGGGAAGATTCACAAATCCTTTTCTTGAGCATCCTTTGAGGTAGTGGTAGTAGTACAGATCACTGTTAGGAAGCAAGGTCTGTAAACGATACAAGGAATAAAAACAAAATTCGCTGAGGACTAATTGTCTGCATACCAAAGCTTTATGGAACTAAAGACGCCCACTCCTAGGTTAACTCACAAACACTTTTCAGCAGTGATCGCCACTCGTAAGGGGCCAACCAGAAACGGTCCTGTAACAGCTTAATTTCTAACCCATTGGGGTAAAAAACCTAACCTCTTTTATAGTACAAGAGCTTCTCTGTATTGAACCTCCTGACCTGGCGGTCCAGCGCCTTCTCACCCTGCCCTCTCCCGAGAAAGGGAAAAAGGGATGCAGACACAGGCGACTGAGCAATAAAACCAGCAAAACTACACTGGCTCCCAGACATGGATGGACCTTTCCTTTCGCTCTCTTTTTGGGTCCTCCTTACACTCCCTTCTGGGGCATTTCTCTGCCTTGTTTGCTGCCCGGATAATTTCTCACGCTAGCGCTCCTGGGTCTAGCTTCGGTGGCTGTTTTGGGTGAGTTGACCCCCATTCTTATTTTCCAAGCCTTGTGCAGTTGGGGCCTTCTCATCCTTACATTTTCTTTCTTTCTCCTGTTTGTCTGCTCTGGTTAGGGAAGGTCTTGACTGTCTGGCATTCCAGGTACCTCCGACCAGAAGGGCTGACCACCCATCCAGGGTAGAGACTACGGAAAGCACCTATTGACAGGTCCTTTCTCACTTGGAGACACTGTGAGTTGACAGGCAGTGGCCTAACCAAGCTGGGAAGTCCTCACTATAAGCAGCACACTAGGTCCACAAATACTAATTTTCTTTCTCTTCTGTCCTTGTCCCTGGAGTGGACTCCCGGGCTGAAGAGCAACTGGATGACTCTTTGCCTCAGGGCCACTTTCTCTCGGGATTGTCTGACAGCTTTCTTGCTTTACAGGGAGTCCCAACTGCTCTTCTGAGTACAAACCATTGGACTTCCTCTCTAGTCTCTCTTTTCAACCAATCCAGTTCTAGCCCCTTCTAGCCTGACTTGGAGCCTGAGCACAGTGGGACCGAGGATGGTGGGGCTGCTTCAGTCCCTCCCACGCGGCTGCTAGCCAGCTTCTGGGGAGAGTCTCATTGAGAATACACCTACTTGCTGCTCTCAGGCTCTGTCACCAGTTGCTGGCTCATGGAACTTAGTGTGTACCTGACCACCCAGAGTTATTCATAAGGAAAGACTTGGCACCCAACCTCAAATTCCTGGACTCAGTACAAACTAGGGGAGCTATGGGAAAGTCCTTAGTAGAAGCTTTTACCTGATTTCACACTTCATATTCAGGTATAAACATTTAACTGGAACTTGTACCAAATATGTCCTAGTTGGCCCCCTTTGGGGCCTCTCTGAATAAGTGCAGGCATAAATCCTAGAGTGATTGCCTCTAATGCACTTTGGCAGATGGATAACACCTTATTATGCCTCATTTCGGTGCTTTAAGTATATATGATGTAATTATTGAGACCTAATTCCTCTTTTGTGTGGACAATAACCCAAACAGAGAGGGACACACAGAAGTCACTGAAGGTAATTAAAAAAGACAGCCATGTTGGATAGGAAGGTACTCCAGCAATAAAACTGATAGTGGTGCCAATAGTATGATGCTCAAACTGAGGGAGTGATTTTTTGCTTTTTTCGAGACAGGGTTTCTTCTACGGGTTCTTGGAGCTCAGTCCTGGAACTCAGCCTCTTGTAGACCAGGCTGGTCTCGAACTCAAGCAGAGATCCCGCCTGCCCTGCCTCCCGAGTGCTGGGATTAAAGGTGCAGTGCGCCACCACCGGGCCAGCTCAAACTGCTGGAGGACTCCCCACGGAGCTGGCAAACTCAAGCTCACCCGGCAGGGACTCTTAGTAATGCCCAAGGCCAGGCTATTTATTGTAGAGAAAGAGAACAAACTGCCCCTTGAAACGGAGAGCGGGCCAAGGTCTCCTGCTTTGTGAAATACAGGCAGCGGACCCTCTTCCCAATCTTTGGTGAGGGTCCCCTTTTAAAAAAATTCTTAGGTCTTTGATGATGAGAACTTTAATCCTGCTTATAAACACTGGTGCCTTAAGGCTTGTGGAGAGGACTTACTAATTTGATGAGAGTAGTTCCTTGGTTGATTTAGATCAGATAAGCCTTTCAACCTAATTTTTTTCTTTTCTTTTTCGGTCAAAACAGTGTTAACTTTGTACTTATTTGTTTGTTTGTTCATCCATCCATTAGTATTTGTGTTTACTTACTTATTTATTTATTTATTTATTTACAGTGGAAGACTTTAATTCAGTCTCACTAGAAAATGATCAGAATGGTAGGGTATCTCCTGGGAAAGAGAGAAGACAACCAAGAGGGTCTTTCTTGGGTGGAAGATGTGAAACCGCAGTTTTAAGCGCACCTGCTTTTCTCACCAGCTAAACTCTTTCTCCCCAAGGCCAGGCATTTTTTAGATAAGCAAGGAGGAAACTCTCAGGCCCTGAGCATTAACAACTCACTGCTTCACTACCTCAGCTCCTCCTGACCTGACCTAATCCTGAGAAACGACCGGCACCACCTTTAGTCCACAGGCTCCTCTTAATTGCATCCATCTTAACTAATTCAACTTTATGTACAGCATAAAATGTGGAATCTCTCTTCTAACGAAATGCTACTGGTAGCCTACCTACGAATTTATTCCCTATCTCAGATCCGAATCCTGTCCAGCGGGATGGCCTCTTTTCCAGTGGTTTCTTCTTTCTTTGTTTTTTGGCAAGTTGGTGGTTTAGTCCTGATGTAAGCACGCTCCTGCTCACTGCACACCCTCTTCACTCCAAAGCAGGAGGGAGGTCTGCTCAACCAGTGCAGGGCCATCTCTCTCTTTTCCCCCCAAAGTCAGGATCTCCGGTGGGTTGAGGGCTGACTCTCAGGGCCAGGACGCTGCGAGGAGGAGCTGGTTTCAGCTACGCACGGTACTCTGACTGAGAAGCAGGTCAGTCTTTTTTCAACAATGGCTTGAGGCTCCAGGTCTCCACACCGAAGTGCTCCGACGTGACGGGCGAGAGGGCGGCCCTTCCGGCCGCACTTTGACTCCCGGGACGACTAGTTTCAGCACAGGAACTTCGTCCCGGAGCTTCGCGGCACCTCTCGCGAGGGGACCACGGCACTTCAACCCTGATTTTGATTGCCGCCGGGACGCGATCCTAAATTCAACTTTTTTTCACTAATGGGAACCTTTAAGGGCGATAAATTCACTTAAGGATATGGTCCAAACATTACCAAAAACTAATTTTTCTTCAGATGGTGGTATTAGCGGTAGCACAATTTCCTTCTTCCTCTTACAAACCA
This sequence comes from Microtus agrestis, assembly GCA_902806775.1. NCBI lineage: Eukaryota > Metazoa > Chordata > Mammalia > Rodentia > Cricetidae > Microtus > Microtus agrestis. Next base: position 8,100 of record CADCXT010004367.1, on the reverse strand, counting down.
TCATGCCAATATAGCAGTTAATATTGTATGGGTTAGCTCTGCGGGGCTGGAGGGTTTGGTGGGTAAGGGTAGCATTGTCTGCCTTCCAAAGGGCTCCATAGTTCCTAACCCGACTGGAAATGAGGTCTCGGTAACCTTTGTAGATACATGTTGGGTGTAATACACAAGAATAAACTAAGCCTCTGCATGCTGGGTGCCTCCTGAACTTCAAAGAAGAGCCCCTCGCGTGGTCCTGAAATCGTAGTCTAAGTATTCCTTTAGGGTATCACCAATGTTTACTTCCATATTTGACAAGGTGAAAACCTAAGAGGTCCCACTAGAATAAAGAGAGACTTTGGAATAATTCACAGCAATCAGCACAGCTTACCTTGGTTTGGTAGCTTGTGGAGAGCAGACGCTGAGGCTTCTGTTATTCATTCAAAACAGGAGCCATGGCCTATGCCTCAAATACAGCCAGAATAGTATTAATCAATGCAAACCCTCAGCTCACGGCACACTTCCTGGTGTGCTCCTTTTCTCCTCAGACTGTATAGTCTCATATTTTTCCCTTTTGCTTCAGGCTTCATTTTTAGATCTGTGTAAGAGTGTAACCAAAAACCTGGCAACAGGTCGGCCATGCAGGGCTGTTTGGAATCTCCTCTGCCAAATGCCATCTAAAACTCTAATTTAGCTTTGGGACAGATTTTTTTTAAGGTGGGTGGCTAAAATCTCAGCCACACATCTTAAGCAAAACACTCAGTATGTAGGTCTCAGGCTACTAACTAATATTCTTCCTCTCTGAAATTTCCTTGAGGCTAGTCATATTTCACTAAATACATGCTCCTCAATGAGCAGTGAGCGAGCATGCCTAACATGCCACTGAGAGGCAGAGGTGGCAGATCTCTGCAGAGTTCGAGAGGCTGCTTGATTGGCAGGAGTGAGTCTCCAGGCTGCTGGGCTACTGGGAAACCCCCACTTAAAAACCAAATTGCAACACTCCAATATAATGAAAAAAATAAAGACTGAATAACTATAATCGCAGCCCCGTGCAGCTGCTTTCATATGTTGTTGAAATTTTGGGAGATAGAGGTAAGTAGAGAAATGAAAAATGGTCAAGTAATAAATGTTTTATATAAGTGCTTGAAAAAAACCTTCAACTAGATGATTTTAGCATTGGTGTGGATGCAGCAAGTGTCCCACCATGTCCATGGAACCTGGCAGCCTTCTTGGCACATGAAACCAGGGTTTTAGGGTTTCTATTGCTGTAATAATTAACACTAGGTGCAGAAGCAGGGGCCTAAAGGGAAGAAAGGTCTTGTTATGTTTCCAATTTATCAGGTCACACCCATCCTGAGATGGAAAGTCAGGTGAGGAACCCAAGGTAATCACGAAGCACTAGTCTAAGTTGGAGATGCTTACTGGTTTGCCTCTCCATGACTGGAGTCAGCCTATTCTCTCTCTCTCTCTCTTTTTTTATAAATATAACAAATGTAAACAAATCAATCGGGTTTTGTTCTTTGTTGTTTTTCTTTTTTAAATATTTATTTGTTCATTTATTTATTTTATTTATTATGTATAATAATATTCTGTCTGTGTGCAAGGTCTGTACAGGATTGAAGAGGGAAGCAAATGACACTTTCTACAGATGGTGGGCTGTGAGCCACCATGTGGTGTGCTGGGAATTGGAACCTAGGACCTTTGGAAGAGCAGGCAATGCTTTTGACCACTGAGCCATCCTCTCCAGCCCTCAAACTATTCTCTTGCCAAACTCCTTACAAACCTCTAGAACTTGCCTGCCCAGGGAACTAACATTAATCATCTAATATTAATAATCTAGAGAATCTTTCTGGGGATCACTACCATCAGCCATAACTGATGGAGGGATTTTCTCAGTTGAAAGATTTCCTTTTCCCAGAATCATCTCAGTTTGTAGCAGAGAGAGACTAGTGGCAGAAGACCACCTTAAACTGGGGCTATCATGTCCATGGAAGAGGGTCCTAAGGCATCACATGGTCTCTGGAAGTTCCCTGTCTTAGTACTCATATTCCATTTCTTCTGCCTTCAGATAGTGGTTATACCTGAAGAAACTACAACCTTCCAGGTGGTGCTCTTCCTTCCAAGAAATCTCCTCAGGTCTGACTTCTGCTTCTAGGAAGCAGAAGTACCAGACTGAAAAACAATGCAGCTCCTGCTACAGGGTCTTCTGGTCTGGGGCTGCAGCCACACCGACGGTGAGACTTTTCCTAGGACTTTGTTTGTGTGTGCTAAGGGTGCTTCAAAGGAGAACTGAGCCAAATTTAGTCTTAATGCTTCTAGCCTTTGTTTTGGGGCTTATGCAAAGTTATTACATTGAGTAATGAGGGGAGCAGGAAACACAGAACAGACTCTCACCAAACTCTAATCACCCTGGAGGAGGGGATGTGGTGGGGGAGGTGATGTAGCTAGTGAGCATTTGATGTTTTGATCATATGTTGATATTATTGTCTTGAGTGAGAGGTGTCCTTACCCTGCAGAGCCAGTGCTTAGCCTTGATGATGCTCCTGTGCCTTGAAGCTTTCCTGCAGTGCTAGATTCTAGGTTTGAGCAACTATGCCTGCGCTTCCCTCCTCTCCCTTCCTCTCCCTCTCCTCCTCCCTCTCCTCCCTTCTCCTCTCTTCCTCCCTTTCCCCTTCTTTCTCTCTCCACTCCTCCTCTGCTCCTCTCTCCTCTCTCCTCTCTCCTTTAACCCCTCTCTTGCTTTTCTGTTTTGAAACAGGGTCTCCTGTGGTCTATGCAATGCTCTAATTCATTTTTTAGCCATAACCCATCTTTTGGATTTCTGATTCTCCTGGCTCTATCCATGTGCTGGAATCGAAGGCATGTAAAGCACCATACCTTCCAATTCATCTGCTATTTTCTTTTAATTTGTTTATTTCATTAGGTTAATACATGCATAGAGTTAAAAAAAAGAACCACCTCAAGACACAAAGTAAAGATAGTGATCATTATCTCTCAAACTTTCTGGTCCCCAGGTTGATCTTTCTAGCTACTCTGACAAGATCTATTCCTGACATTCTAGGGATTATTTTATGTTGGTTTGAGGAGGTGGTAGAATGCACATGTCTCTTGTGTGTCCATAGGGAGGTGCAGCGTGAGTGGGCGAGAAATGCAGGGCCAGCATGCAGAGTGTGCTGTGCAGGCATAGGGAAGAGTATGACAGGTTGATGTCACACTTTCCTCCTTTCATCTTGAGCACACCTAATCTTCTTCTTAAGAGAGGGCCTCGACTGACCTGAGCTCGGCTGAGATTGGCAGACTGGCTTGGCCTGCCAATTCCAGGGATCCAGCTCTTCTCCCTTCCCAGTGCCAGGGTAAACCCTTCTATTAAGGCCTGCGGTCTTTAGGGATCCCAACTGGCCTTTTTGGTTGTGTCGGAAGTGCTTCAGAGACTGCTCTTTCACTTCTTAAACTTCCTATTATTTTTTTCTTCAGCTCTAAGATTTGATTCCAGTGACCTTCATCTCTAATATTAAGTCTGATAGTGTGACTCTGTTTCTCTCTCTCTGTTCCATAAATACATACAGACACTACCTCCTTTCTACCATTAGTAATTGTTTTGATAGTTTCAGTCTGAGCTAATTCAACATTGACCAGATAATCACAGTATGGCTATGATATCAAGTTGAGTCATGGTGGTGTGGTATGCTATGATTGTATCTGTGTGCACCTTTGCTTTCCAGGGGTTTGGTAGTTACTTTGATTCCGTGATCCTTTATTTCTTCTTTGCTTAAGTAAAATATTATTGAGACAGAATCGTAAATGACATAGCCCAAGGTGATTTCAAACTTGATCATCCTTCTTTTGTGAGCCTCCCTAAGCACTGTCTGTCTCCAGGCGGTACTCTTTCAAAGTGTTCATGGCAAGTGTGTAGCTCCCTGGTGAGGGGTCCATCTCTACAGACACCCCCAACTATCCTTATTATTGCTGCAATCTTCCTTCTCAGAAACCAAGAGTCCAAGGAAGAGTTCCAGCCGAGGGATTACAGAAAATGTCATATATATCTCTACTAACTGTAGCTTCCTTTCCTCAGGAATTGGGGACTAGAAAGAGGCCAGGTGAGGGAATGGAGCCACCCAGAGGTGGAAGGCGGTAAGCCAAGAAGTAGAGAAGTAGAACACGGGAAACACTTCTGATGACCCAAGATGGGGAGCTGAGTGGTTCTTAGATAGGCCAACTTGTGTCCTCTGGCCCTACTGCAGACGAACACCAAGTCATACTCGTGACTCAACCGAAACATCTTCAGTGTGGAAATAAAAACTTGAAGATCGTAGAGTTCTCTAGACAGAATGGATGGGAAGGCCACCAGGGCTTATAAACTGTGTTCAGAAACAACTCATGCCTTGCAGTCTCTCTGAGGGTATCAATTACTGTGTTTCCCACAACTCTCCAATGAGTTCCCCTTATTGGGTAAGCTATTGGTATCTATGCCTGTCTCTATTAGTTTTCCTGGAATACCTGGTAATCCTTGAATACGCCTGGGCCTTTTGTCTTTGGTACTGGAGCCTGAATTTACGAATTCACCCATCCTAAGGCTCCTTACCTTTGCCAAGCTCTTTCCCCAACTACAAAAGTTGTGCAATAGGCACTAAAAGTTCCAACTATGAGAAGAAGGTGTAGTGTTCTAAGTCTAAGGGGGGACTGGGCAACTTTGTGATGGAGCCCAGTTCATGCTTCTTAGCTATGCTGCAAGGAAAACAAAATGAGGATTATAAATATTCTGTTTCCTCTTATCCTTCCCAACCCTCCTCTCTTTTCCCCTTTAAAAGCACTCCTTGTATTTTAATTATTATGAATTTAATGTACATTTTAATTTTCTTTACTAGACTTAATAGCAATGTTTGGGTATTATATATTTCTCTCTTTATTATTGTTTGGCCAGGGATCTTTACCTCCCAGCCTCTTAGCTGGAAAATTGCTTAGCTAAAAACATCACCTTCAGCTCCTAACATCCTAGTATCCAAAAAGCCTGAAAAGCCTAGGCTGGGATCTCCACCCGAGCTCCTCACAGGCATAGCTGCCTCCCTGGGAGCGCCCTCAGTCCACACTCCACCTAGAAAGCCCGCCAAAAGGTGAGCCCTCCTCCTAGTGAAGGCCAAGACCACCTCCCACAGGCTATTTTCAAACTGCCTCAGAGAATTCAACACAGATAGATCTTCGATTTCTCTGCGTCTTTCAGTACTCTGTTCCTCTTCCATGTTTTCTGGGGGCCACCCGGGAGGGCACACATCCATTAAACCTAAGTGTTTCCAGATTTGGTCCATTGTAATTCGGGAGGTAGAGGCAGGTGAAGTGATCTCTGTGAGTTCGGGGCCAGCCTTGGTCTACAAGAGGCTAGTGCCAGGATAGTGGCACTAAAGCTACAGAGAAACCCTGTCCTAAAAAAAAAAAAAATCTGATTGGGATTGGCTTGGGCAGTGGTGGAGAGGTTTTAGGCTCAGCTAAGGAAAATATTTAATAGGAGAGGCACTGGAGTTCCCTTCTCACTACTTCAAGTCTCACAGGGAGAGACATCCAAATTCACCCTTGTCAGGTCAGCTCCAGAGTTGCTAAGTGGTGGTTTCTAGATGTGTTAGTCACTAGTGTATGGTGGATCGAATCTGAAACTACCTCCTCGGGGTCCATCTCTGAGGGTCGCAGGAGTACTTCTCCTGATTCATGTCCTTTCTCCATTCCCAAAAAAGGACACAACCTTTCACGCGGTGCCTGTCCTCATGTCTGTTCCCTACTACTACTTTATGTTAGGACACATAGGTGATTACTATCTTCGCAGAGTTTAGTTTGGCGTAGGGAAGCAGGGGAGGGAGAGGAAAAGAATATGGCCCAGGTGAACTTGAAATTTGGCCAATATGGTGAGACCTTAAAGTTCTTAGTAATGGATAATAGGGTGCTGGTGTGAGAGCGATTGGAATGTTCACGAGCTTAGTAAACGCCACGATACATAGATAAGTACTTTTAAGCCATTACAAGTTACACCTCCCTTCAACACCTGGGTGCCTTTGGAAACGTAATCTACTTAAATAGCCGGGTGGGCAAGAGGACTAAGGGACACAAGTCAGATGGGAGCTGTAAGGTGATAAATTCTGGGAAGAGGACAGTTCATGCTGGGTGAGGCTGGGCTGCTTGAGGGCCTGAGAGGGAAGCAGGCTGAGGGTTTCTGGGAAGAGAGGTGCCAAGTTTCCTCATAGGTCGCCAGAGAAAGGGGCCGAGGGGGCATGCAGGATGTGGGGAGATGGTCCCTGACAGAGGGAAACTCTCCACTGAAATAATACTAACCCATGGAGGTGGGTGGCACACACGGGGCTGGGAGGTTGGGAGTTTGAGACCAGCCTGTTGATAGTCAAAGAAACACACCTGTTTAGGCTACAAAAAAATAAGTATGAAACAGACAAGAACTAAGTGCCAGGCCTGGTTTACATAAGGAGCTTCTTCCGGCTCCTGCTGTGATCTGTATAGCAAGACCTCAGCTCAAGTAAAAACAAGACAAAACTTAAAATTCAATAAAATTTAATCTTAGAATTTGGATTTATTCTTCTAGTCAAACTGAATAGTCTTAAATATCATGAATTATACTGCTCAAAAACTCAGTAATGATACCATATGGCCTGGTGTGGATAAAAATTAAATTTTCTTCACTCACTGTCTAAAGTCCTTAGTAATCTTGATTTCTTCTAATGCCTTCGTGACAGAGGGGAAGGTCTCCCACTGAGACTCTCTTCCTAACCGGGGTGGCCCTAAATCTGGAACATCTCTCATTGCCTGTATTCTGCACCCTTTCCCTTCCTTCCTTCTTTCTTTTCTTTCTTCCCATCCCCTTTCCTTCCTTCTCTCCTCTCCTCCCTCCCTTCTCCTTTTCCCCGTCCTCCTCTTTTCTCTCCCTCTCCCTCCCCCTCTCCCCTTCCCTTCCCTTCCCTTCTCTTTCCCTTCCTTCCCTTCCCTCCTCCCCTCTCCTCTCTCCTCCCTCTCTTTCCTCCCCATTTCTCCTCCCTCCCCTCTTTGACCCCCTCCCTCCCTTCCATTCCCTCCTCTCTCTTTCTCCCTACTCTCCTTCCTTCCCTCTTCTCCCTCCCTTCCTCCCCTTCCTCTCCCACCTCCATTGCTCTTGTGGATTTGAATGGCACCTTCACACTCATAACTTCTCAAATACGTACTTAGATACTCAAGGCAGGATGAGAATTCCAGAAGAGAACAGAACCCTCGTGACTCTGAAACGAAGTGATTTCGTGTGTGATTTGCCACATGGCACAGGCAACTCAAGACAATGTGGTAAAGGTAAGACAGGTGACAGTCCTCAATCCTGACTAGGTAAGTTACTGCCTTAAAAAGCCCACCCCTATCCAGGCTTCCTCTTCACCCCAAAAGGAGGCTCAAAATCGCAGGAAGTGGGCCTAATCGGGTGGCAGGTGTCGGGGCTGGATGTGGTAAGGGTTGGGCTGGGCCTGGTGGTATGCCTTAACCCCTGCACTTTGAGAGGCTGAGGCAGGTGGATCCTGGAGCTTGGAGGCTGTATGGTCTGGGCATAGAGAGGTCCTGGTTTAAAAATAAAAGTTGGAAAGTAAGTTTGAAGCCAGGGTAGAAAGTGTGCAGGGAAGGGATGATCCAATATTTTGCAATTCCATGGCACTGTGACCACTTAAAAATTAAGGCATTGTGAGCCGGGTGGTGGTGGCGCACGCCTTAACTCCCAGCACTGGGAGGCAGGAGGCAGGTGGATCTCTTGGAGTCTGGCAAATGCCTGGTAACTGGCAAGAGCGGTGCTAGACAGGCATCAAAGCTGACAGAGTTACTTCTGTCCCTAAAAACCAAAAAAAAAAATAAGGTATTCCGAATGTTCTAACTGGATGCATGGCATACTTGGCAGGAGTTGAGTAAGTAGTGGCTCACATGGAGATCCCAGCATGCCAGCGTTTGGGATGCAGGATGATGAGAGTTTCAGGCTGTGCATGGGACTGAATCCAGGCCCCTCTGTGGCGAGGGAGACTACAGCAGCTTGGTCTGTTTAAGGGGCCCCTGGCAGTGGGATCAGGATCCATCCCTGATGCAAGAACTGGCTTTGGAAGCACTTCTCCTATAGTGGGAATCATT